>JAUMJJ010000205.1:1705000-1745000 GCA_033556795.1 Tapera naevia | reverse complement strand
TGGCTTAATTCATTGCTCTGTCACCTCCTTCAGCATTATTAATCGGTCAGGAGTAAAACTGAGCAAAAGAGTATGAGAATGGGAGGGAAAACACATTTAAAATGTGACAATCTTCTCAAGCTGCTTGGTCACTTTTTATTTCTTAGGTCACTTAGAAGGTTGCTGTAACTTTCCCCTCACTTCTGCTCTTTCAGCTACGCCTTGACTGCCTCTTCCTTGTTATAATGAACCTGAGCTATTCCTTCATCCTCAAGGTCTTTTAACGCCCTATTGTTTTCTTAGCTCTCATTTTTGCACTGAGACGCAGATATTTCCCTGAATAGCCCGTGGTGCCAGTTTTCATTAGTCACTTCTTAGATTTTAAAGGAAGCATCTCTGTGCTCTCTCAGGCTTCCCTGTTTGCCCCAGACATCTGCAAAGTGTTCTCCATCTATCCCAAATCCTATTTGTCTCTCTCTTCCATCAGTGTAGCTGGGCAGTGTTTAGGAGCCTGATGCACTAGTCATTCCATCCCAGAAAGATGTCAGTCAGTCTTCTTGACTCACCAGATCTCAACTCCATCATTATGGAGTTGTCCTGTGCCACCTACTTGAAATTTGTGCTTTAGTTCAGAGGCCACCCCTTGGCTCTATGCTTCTACAGTATGGATCACAAAAAGGGTCTTTATGCTTTTAGGTACAAAATTAAATCAAATAATAGTAGAAAAACAGATTTTATAGTGTTTTAAAAATAATTTCAAAAGCTATAATTCTCTTTGAAGCAGCATATCACTTTCCTCCTTCATTTCTTTTGTCAAGATATACAAAACATACTCCTGAAGATGACCCACTATGTCCTTTCTTGAGGACTGCTTTCAATTGCTGGGTTTGTGTAATCCGTGGATTACCTTACCACTAATCCATTCCATTGTTAAGAATCAGAGGTTTTACATCTATATTGATCTCAGGGGCTGACTTGGCTTCAATAGGAGATATGCACTTGCATGTAAAAGCAGATCTCACCTCCTTTAGAGGCTTATTATCCCAATACAATAGCCAGCATAAAAGCTACTTAAACAGATTGTGCAACAAAACATTTTTTTGTTACAACTTTCTTTTTGCTCTGAACTGGTTTAGTACAGTATCAATATATTCTACACATTCAAGGCGGGCTTCACACAGAGAAGCGTCAGGAAATTAATGTTTCAGGTTTTTTACTGTTTTCTCTTAAAGAAGCCAGAAAACGGACTGGTCCTGCCTCAGTAGTGTTAAATCAAAGGATCCAAAACATTCCACACAATTTTGACTTTAATACAGAGATCTTCGGTCCAGCATGAAACCCGGTCTATGAGTGGTTCCACTGAAGCTGGGATTGTCACTAAACTTAGCAAGTGTATTACCTTCTTGAATATAACATATTATATTCTTAGTTTAGGTTATGTTATTGGGGTTTTTTCCCTTTTATTTTAAACAATTTTTACCTAAGTGAAGTGTGTAAAATGGAAATAAATTACAGTAATTGATCCAACTTAAAAACAAAGTCAGATTTGAAACTAAGTAAATATTTTGTTTTCATGAACAATCACTTGTTATACAAGTTCTTAATACAGATTTTCCCCATGCTTCCTTTAGCAGTATTTTTTCCTATATCTATTCTTTCCTATATCAATTTCATAGAATTTCATCGGAACTGCTGTCATGTACTGAAGTAATTTACCTCTAAAAAGACGCCTAGCTCCATCTCTTCACTAGTTTGATTTAAACCCATTATATTTAATAAAAACAAAGAATAGTTCATTTCAAGTTTTATTCTTTAGCATCTTTTAGGTTAAAGTAAGTCTAGATCTTAGGTTGGAACTTTTTATAATTTTTTTTTCATAATCATTTTCCATCATCCAGAGTCTGATTTTGCAGTCCCATTTTAGGTATCTGTGTTATTAGAATTAGGTCCATGGCATGCGCACAACTCTTATTTAGAGCAATACATGCTACAGTTAGACACAGCAGAAATAATTAGAGGAAACAATAAACAAATCCAGTTTTCAGTTATTCTGATGTGGAATAGTATTTAGAATTACAGGTGCAATTTAAACTGTACGTTCCAGTTATGTATTTTTTTTTGCTTTTATGTCCTATAGCTCTGCTTTTGACCTCACCATCTCTGAATGAAGCAACTCTATGGACATAAATGTAGAGCTTTTAGATTCTCACCAAAAAAACAAGATAATAATTTGACATTAACTTTATGTCAACTAGTTTAGAACTGTATCATTACGGTATTTTAATTAATTCTGTAAAAGTAGGCCCTTCTTATGCAGTGTTAATTGGAAAAATCAGATCTTTTAAATTTGTTCTGTGAATCTTTTTGAACTTGAAAAGAAACACAGATTCTGTCCACTGCCTGCAGACAGGCAATCAATCAGTGAGCACACTTTCAGTTCCAGCTCAGCTCCTACTTACAGTAAGTAGAAACCTGTTACAGTAACCTCAGTCACCACCATACAAATAGGATCAAGCTATTTGGTACCAGAGAAAATTAAAAACCTAACCGACAAACAGAAAGTAATTCTCTCCACATAACAACAACAATGTAGTTAACTAAATTCAGTTCCAATGGTTACTAATAATATGGTCTTTAGCATAGCTGCATCCATCTTTATAAGACACCAATAATCACATTTTTAAATTTTAGCTTCTCTGTCTCATTTAATAAGTAGGAAGCATGCTTCTTTCTTGACATTTTTCAGTGAAATTCCCAAGCATGTTTTACAAGGATCTTGACATTCTTAAAAAAAGATCACATCTATTATTTATTAGAATTATTCTTGTCTTTTGATCTTTTATTTGCTCAAGCTAATTTTTTATTCGTAATCTTCCCAATGTTCAATGTACAGATTATTTGATTAAGTCTGTACTGATGTAGAAATGAGTAACAACACCTTTAAAATTTGAGGTTTGGTGAATGTCTATGATAGGGTGGGGTGTAGAGTTTTTTATGAAACTTCAATATTTGCATGTTTCATTTTTTACTTCACAGTAACTGCAGTTTCATTTAAAAGACAAATAAAAACCTAAGTAGGTGTGATAACACTTACTGTCTATAAACAAAGTCGTAGATAAAGGCTATTCAATATGCATCTGACTTAACTAATGCTGAAATCCATACATAATTCCTGGAGAAAATCTTTATATCCAGAATGTGCAGTGTACTAACATGAAGAGATACAGTGAGCAATAGAATATCAAGAATTTACACAGATTTCACACTGTATAAAATGTGACAGACATTGAATGGAAAATATATTCTTCTAAAATGTACTCTGGCACTGTGTTATTTGTAACTAAAAAGTGAAGCATTCCTGGTTTGTGAAAGCTGGGAAACAGCATTATTCAATAGCTAATGTAGCACATCACCAAATCCATGCAACTGCTTTGCTTTCACCTGGGTATAAGCTAGCCCGAAGTATTTTTCCAGTTTCAGGAAGACTTCTGAATGCAACACTTCCATACCTCAAGTGCCATCTGTTCTTCAGGCATAGCTGCCAATTTGAACATACCCATTCTGATTTTCCCTTACTTTAATGTACTGCTAAAATCAGTGAGAATACTTTCAAACAGAGGTTTGAACTGATAGAAGACAGAGAAATGTTACTGTGAGTTTCAGTGAAGAACAACACCTCATGTCTTGGACAGGGTCAGAATAAGGCCACCATGGCCAATGTAAAACAGAGAAAAACATAAAACCTTTACCTGCACCTGCTGAATTCAGTGAAATTTTGGTTATTTATCCCACTAGAAAAATTAATTAGACCAATAAATAAAAAAACAAATCAATCAAAAATTAATCAGACCAATTAATTACTTCCTGATGCTCAGAAAAGACACCATTGCATCTATTCTTGTGCTGTTTCCAGATGTTGTGCACTCAAGAATGTGTATGTTTTTACTCAGGCTGCCCAGAACAGGGAAAAAAAAAAAATGACAGTTTCTAAAACTTTCACTTTTCACGTATTTCTGAGAGTCTGCCAAAATGTGGATCCCATTTCCCATTTGGATGGTCGTGTTTCAATGTAGAAAGGCCCTGCAGGTTCCACTGCAAGGCCCTACAGGTTCCACTGCAGAACAAATATGAAGGCCTGCAAGTGGAACTGACTCCAAAGGCCAACAACTCTCACAGCCTGGAAATACCCCCCAGGTTAAGCAGACCAAAGCCACCAATTAAGACAGCTTCTGTAAAGAAGAAAAGGAGGGTTGTCGTCATTGGTGACTCCCTCCTGAAAGGTACAGAGGGTCCAATTTGCAGACTGGACCCATTGCATAGGGAAGTCTGTTGCGTACCTGGGGCCTCAGTTTGTGAAGTGGCGAGACAACTTCCTAAACTCGTCAAGTCCACAGATTATTACCCACTACTTGTTTTCCAGGTGGGTAATAATGAGAAACTGACTAGAAGCCTCAAAACAATCAAAAAGAACTTTAGGGCCTTAGGTCATATGGTAAAAGGAGCAGGAGCGCAGGTCATATTCTCCTCTGTAATATGTAATGGTGAGGGAAAGGGTGGAAGGAACCAGGAATTGAATGACTGGCTCCGAACGTGCAAAGAACAAAACTTTGGGTTCTTCGACAATGGGTTGGCCTACACGCCAGGCCTACTGGTAAATGATGGGGTACACTTGTCCCATAAGGGCACAAGAATACTCTCTAAAAAGTTGGCTGGACTAATCAAGAGGGCTTTAAACTAGATTGGAAGGGGGAGGGGGACATCCCTAGGCTCAATAGATTAAATCATGGGAATGGCACCTCAAGCTCTGAGGGACAATCTGGTGGTGAGAGCACCTGGTCTGCCACCTCAGTGGAAGTGGAGAACAGCACTCCACGTGGCAGCCAGAATTCAAAGGTTATTGGTGGGATACAAACAACCGGTAGTAGACAGTCAGGACTAAAGCCTATTCTACTTAGGAAAGGGGTGGAAATGACAGCCCAACTGAAGTGCCTTTACATGAATGCACGCAGTATGGGCAACAAACAAGGGGAACTGGAAGCCATTGTGACGCAAGAAAACTATGATAAAATCACCATCATGGAAACATGGTGGGACGATTCGCACAACTGGAGTGCTGCCATGGGTGGTTATAAACTCTTCAGGAGGGATGGCCAGTTCAGTGAAAGGCAGTTAAGAAACACTTCTTCAAATATATTAACAACAAGAGAAAGACCAAGGAGAATCTCCCTCCTTTACTGGACACAAGGAGAATGGTAGTAACAAAGGACGAGGACAAGGCAGAGGTACTTAATGCCTTCTTTGCCTCAGTCTTTAATAGGGAGGAAAGATGTTCTATGGGCTCCAAGCCTCCTGAGCCAGAAGACTGTGAAAACGAACCCTCAATGTTCCAAGAAGACTTGGTTAAAGACCTCCTTGGGCAATTAGATGACCACAAGTCTATGGGGCTGGATGGGATCCACCCAAGGGTACTAAGGGAACTGGCAGAGGTCCTTGCCAAACCCCCTTCCCTCATCTATCAACAGTCCTGGCTGACCGGGGAAGTGCCGCTTGGCTGGAGACTGGCAAATGTAACTCCCATTTACAAGACAGGTCGGAAAGACAATCTGGGGAATTACAGGCTGTCAGCTTGACCGCGGTACCAGGGAAGGTCATGGAGCAGATCATATTGAGTGCTATCACACAGCACATGCAGGACAGCCGGGTGATCAGCTCCAGTCAACATGGGTTTATGAAGGGCAGGTCCTGCCAGACCAATCTGATCTCCTTCTATGACAAGGTTATCTGGTTAATAGACGAGGGAAGGGCTGTGGATGTGGTGTACCTGGACTTTTGTAAAGCCTTTGACATTGTTTCTCACAGTACTCTGATTGAGAAACTGGCTGGCATTGGCCTGGACAGGCACACCCTCTGCTGGGTCAAAAACTGGCTGGATGGCCGGGCCCAGAGGGTGGTGGTAAATGGAGTCCAGTCCAGTTGGAGGCCAGTCACGAGTGGTGTTCCCCAGGGTTCAGTGCTGGGTTTGGTCCTGTTGAATATTTTATTAATGATCTGGATGAAGGGATCGAGTGTACCCTTAGCAATTTTGCAGATGACACCAAGCTGGGTGGCAGTGTTGATCTGCTTGAAGGAAAGGACGCGCTGCAAAGAGATCTGGACAGGCTGGATCGATGCACTGAGATCAACAGGATGAGGTTTAACAATACCAAATGCCGATTCCTGCACTTGGGACACAACAACCCCATGCAGCTGGGGTTGTTTAGCTTGGAGAAGAAGAGGCTGAGAGAAGACCTCATTGCTGTCTATGGCTGCCTGAAAGGAGGCTGTGGCAGATCGAGTGTTGATCTCTTCTCACAAGTGACAGGTGATAGGACAAGGGAAAATGGCCATAAGTTGCACCAGGGGAGGTTCAGACTAGATATTAGGAAGAATTTATTTACTGAAAGGGTGGTCAGGCACTGGAACAGCTGCCCAGGGAGGTGGTTGAGTCACCATCCCTGGAGGTTTTTTAAAAAAAGGATAGATGAGTTTTTGAGAGACATGGTTTAGCGGATAATGGGTGCGGTTGGACTTGATCATAGAGGTCTCTTCCAACCAGAAGATTCTATGATTCCATGAAAGAATAGAATAGAATAGAATAGAATAGAATAGAATAGAATAGAATAGAATAGAATAGAATAGAATAGAATAGAATAGAATAGAATAGAATAGAATAGAATAGAATATTTCAGTTGGAAGGGATCTAAAACAATCATCTAATCCGTCTGACCACTTCAGGGCTGACTAAAAGCTAAAGCGTGTTATTGAGGGCACTGTCCAAATTGCCTCTTAAAAACTGATGGGTGCATCAACCACCTCTCTAAGAAGCCTGTCCTAGGATTTGAACAGCCTCTGGGTAAAGAAATCTTCCCATTGTCTGGTCTAACCCCTTCTCAATACAGGTTTGAACCATGCCCATGCATCTTATCACTGGATACCTCCCTCTCCAATTCCCCTCCTCACAAATCTATGGAGAGCAATGAGGTCACCTATTAGCCTCTTTTTCTGCAAACTTGACAAGCTAAAAGTCCAAATTAGCTTTTAAGTGCATCAAACACCAGGGTACTTGGGGAAAACAAAGAGGAAACAGTTTCTGTCCCTGTTTACATCTGGGCATTCAATTCCAGGAGAAACCAAGCTGGAGGTGAGCCATTGACTTCAACAGCTGTTTAAAAACTCCTTGTAAAATGTTGTATCTGGATCACTCAAGGCTAGTTACTTTGGTATTGCTTTTACCTAAAGCATATATTTCAGTTGCTGAGCTTCTAGATGCCTTTAAAGAAATTTTAGGAAGAATTTACCAAAATTTTTTTTCAGAGAAATTTAAATATTTCGTTAAATTCCCGAATATTGGTGAATAGAGGAGAGTTATGCCTTTGAGCCTAAAGAATTATAAAAAGCTGACAGCATCTTGGTGATAGCAAAACCAAAAAATGCCCTCACTTCTTATTTCATTATGGGCATAGCAGTGTGATTGTATTCACTTCTGGGCCTGGATTTCCATTGTACCAAGCCCTTTTTAGGGAGGTTGGCAGTGTAATCTGGTCTGACAACATGGAAAGTTGATGTTTCCCCTTTTTGTTCAGCATTTCCGATTAATTCAGATAGAAATTCTTTTAATTCCAGGTAAATATTTCTATACTAAAAGAACAGATATGTGGTTATAGACACCAGTTCTAAATAAAGGAAAAAAACGTACAATTTTTTGTAGTTTTCCAAGAATCTAAAAAGAAACTAAGTTATTACTTAGTTTCCTTTTATTTGAGGAATTTTAAAATATTTGTTGAAAAAAAACCACTTGTTTAGATTCTGCTAATTAAAGAAAGTATAGCATTCCATGCATGGCATCCACGTGCATGGATAGATGTTCAGATTTTTGTGTCTGGTTTGTGTATAGAGTACCAATGAAAACTGTGATATTTATATAGAAATGGGAAAGTTACTAAGTTCATAAACTGGAAAGAGGCATTGTAAATTGCCTTGATTACAACCAATCATGATAATCTTAAAAACATTTGTAGACAGAAAATGCAAGATACTAGAGAAATACTTGATTGTTTTTTGCATTATTCCATGTCCAGTATTTCATCCCATTGCCTAGAATACTAACAACCATTTCTTGGAGGTGATTTTAAAACTAACTCTGTAAATCTTCCTGTGCTAGAAACTATGAAATGGGTAAGGACCACAAGTCCAAAACCTCTCCTCCTGCCTGCACAGGCATTACATCCTTTGGGAGAGGTCTGCATGCACATGGTGTTCCTTCCTCTAATGGAACTCCTAAGGCTCCAAGCTTTCCTCATATCAAGGACTGCACAAGTAAACATTCCTGAACAAAAATTTGTGATCAAAACACATATACTATCATTTGTACGGCCATTTTTTTAAGCTTCAGGTGGTATGAGAAAAAATACTGACAAGCAAATACAAACTAAAATTACTGCAGGATTTCATAGTACAAAAAAACCTCACTCAAACAATCTCTATGAAATTTGTAGACACCATTAAGTGATGTCCTTTGGCACTCCTTCTTTTACACACTCAAAGATGATAATATAATCCCTTCATCCCAGTTTTTTGAAAACAGAAGTAGCTACATTCTGGATTATTTCTATAACTAAATATAATTTGAGCTGCAAAGAAGGCTGAGGATGTTAACACATGTTGTAAGTAAATGCTGCTACCCTCTTTTTAGAAATTAAACAATTAAATAGTCAATACAACTAAACCAAATTGGCTGCAGACATACATTAGAAAACAGGAATTCATTCTCCAATGCCAGGATAAATTGTATCAAATATAGCACTTTGTGGAGTTATCAGCCAGTGCTTTCTGATGGCTTTCCAAAAAATCATTAGAAGGGCAGAAGATTTGGCCTATGAGATCTGTTGTATGGCCAGTCTGTGCAGTAAAACTGGGAAGAGACGAGAGGATTCTCATCTAGGCCTGTCTTTGCTTTAACAAGAACCGCAGCAATGCTCTGTTTGTGTTCTCAGATAGTTAGTAATTAATTAATTTAATCACATTTTCCTAAAAATACAAATATGAATGAGAAAGAGGGGTTTCATGATGTTCATAGTCATACTCAACTTCTGAAAAACACACTTCAGGGGTGTTTCAGCCCTGATAAGATACATGTAGCAGTCCGTTCACGTGGGTCTTCTTTCTGATTTCTGTACGCTCAAGAGTCATCATGACAGGGACTATGGCTGTTCCAGTGGTAGAATTCAAGTGTGGGAAGCTCATTTTTTGTTTAAGTAGTGATACATTTGCTAAATTGAAACTTTCAGCTGCTGCTGTATTTCTTGCTTTCAATAGCTGTTGTCTTGAACAAAGAGGAGAAAAGCACTAGTAGAAGCTGCTTGCTCACATAATTCAAAGGGAGAATGTGCTACCTTGGTGTGCAAGTATAAAGAAAAAGTCCTTCCCAAATTGTTCAAAACATAAGGCCAAGATGGCTGTGCAGGCAGGGGTACTGATTTACAGCAAACAGAAGTGGTGAAAATCCTATACTTCATGTAAAAAGAGATGTTTAGGTTTCTCTTGGTAATATTTTCTGCATGCAGATTCAACCTGCTTACAGAAACTCAAAAAAAAAAAGATTATTTTACCATATGAACAAAGTGACCTGCTCCGTAGTTCTTGTGTAAAATTTCCATTTTTCTGAACAGAGAAAGAAGAAAGAGTTTCTGTGGGAACTAGTATTTACTGAGGTCTTAGTATAGTGAAGCATACGTTTGATTTTAACAGGAATTTTTGCATAAGGTATAAACACAGGGTGTGGAATCATAAATGTTCAAGCAGTGTAGAAGCATTTTTGCTTAAGACTTGTGCTTCCTTAAAACTACTGTAGAAAAGCTTACTTTCCTAGGCTCTGCTTTGCAACTGACCTCACATGGAGGGTATCCCACCAGCTTTACTTGCATCACACAAATGTTTGGATACCTACCCTCCAATGTAAAATTGTGACCACATCAACTTCTTTACCAGACACTGTGCATTTTTGTCACTCAGAGTTTCTAATAGCTTCTTCATCCTCTTCATTCAAAAACAAGAGTATTCACAATATGGAAAGCAATTGATAGTAGCCATAGCTTTTTATATTTGCTGATGCCATGGTCATATTGTTGTTTAATATAAAATATAAAATAATCACTTGCATCCTTCTCTTGAGAGACTTCAATCCTCCTCAGTAATTTACAGTTTTTGATACCTATTTCTTTCAAATACTCACTCCATGGGAGTTAAGAAACAGGCAGACTGGCCTAAACAACTGCTTTGAGGGTATTGCTCAATTTTTTTTCTTTTAATTTTAGATGTACTCATTCAAGGGAAGATGAAAAATAGATAGTAAAAATTGAATTTGTGTAGGAAATACCAACCCCATATTTAAATCTGCTCTTTTGCCAGCTGGTAGATGAATTTTTATTTCCCGCACAACACTTCCATACTTTGAAAATCACAAATGTTCCAGCTGTAAGCATGTGAAGAGATTTCTGTCTGGACAGTTTTTACAAAAAGGGAAACAGATTAGCACTATAAACTTAATTTATTATAAACACTGCCAAGCTGGTGTGTAGGCTTATGTGTGAGGAAGTAGGTAAGAATCATATGAATGCAGTTTCCATATTACTGATGGTACAGATCTAAAAGAATTTACAGGTACTTGAATGTGAACAACTCATTGAACTGCAGGATTAAAGACCTGTAAAAAGCATCCTAGATTGGTGTGGCCTGATAGGAATCTACATCTCTTTACACCTCTGATTTATCTGATAATTTAAGGCCAAACAACTTATTTTTTATGTTTGTCACTGCATTATGTTCTCACTCACATCATTATCTAATTTCCAGATCTGAATATCAAAAGCTCAATCTAAACAAAATTGATAAATCTGTGTCTTCTCTTCTGGATATTTGCTGCTATGCACATGGAGATACCGTGGATAGGATGGGTGGTGAAATAGGGAAGTGGATGGGAGCATGATCTTGGATTTTGACATAAATGCAGAGATTAATTGGAGATACTTACTCTAATTATCAAACAAACACCAAGAATATTTCATGGCAAAAATTATCTATAAATGTACTTTAACATTAACAAGCAGGGAAGTGAGAACAGATATGCATGATAAAACCAGTAAGTGCCAAAGAACCTATTTCCACAGTTTTAGGGATGGGGACATCCTGGATTCATTTCAACTGAATGCTCATTAGGAATTGGAAGTTATTTTTTAGTGATGCTTAATCCCAAGGGAATCCAGTCTGTGCAGTTCACCATCACCCTGCAAAGTGAAACAAGGCAAATAATGATGGTTAGAAAATTCACTTTGAAAATGCACTCCTGATGCAATTTAAAAAGCTGCCTTTGATACATCTGGGAATTCCAGGCATGAGATGAGACTATAAATTCATCAGTGATGCAAAACATTTAATTTCTGTTTTGCTGTAAATCTGTGCTTTCTGAGAGCCAACCAAGCAAGTGAATTGGGATGGGCCTCTCCCTTGTGAGTTCCCGGTTTGGGTGGCTGTGGAGTCTATCACCTTTATCACCAGTTAGAGACTGAGGATTCCATTCATGAGAAGTAATTTTAGACACTCTAGACAGAAGTCATGCCCAATGCTATTTTTTTTTTATGTAATGTAATACACTCTCATTTACCAGTATATTAAAAGAAAAGCAGATAGAAAATAAGGATTTCTGGTTAGAATTATTGGTGCAACTCTAAAGCATCAACTCTGCCTTGGATCTGTCCCTCAAACCTTTTTCCCCAATGGGGATTTAAGTAGATTGCTAAGTATTTGACAGACCTCAGTATCAAGATCAATACAGAATTAGACGACATAGCTAAGCATAACCGGGGGAAAATAATTAACAAAATTAAGGAGGGTTTTGCTCTATGGGGAACTATAAAAGTTATCTTTATGGGGTCATGTAAATGTAATAAAGATTCTGCCTGCACCACAATTTAATTCTATATCAGAAATGGTCCCTATAGATGTGCCAAAAGATTATTTTACTAAAATTGAATATGTATCTTTCCTGAACTAAAGGAAAGGGGAAGAAAATCTTAAAACTAGAAAGCTGTGAATTTTACACCACACATTTAAAGCCACTTAAACTCCATTTGTATCAAGAGTATTTAGCTGGTTCAGACACCACTGTTCACCCAAATGGTTATCCTACTCTATGAGAAAATGAGAATGTAATTATACAGCTGTGCCCTAGGGTGATATATCTAACCTCCATGACAGAATTTAAGCAACTATGTTTTTTATTTTAAGGATACAGAAAATGGTAGAAAATTATCTATTAGAAAAATCCCAAATAACACGTCTCAGTAAGTATTTAGGTTAATTCTACTCTAAAAAACAGAATGCAGACAAGATTTTAATTTGCCTTGTTACAGAAAAGAATTCATACTATAGAGTGTGATATTTTAATATATCTTTTAGAGATGTGTGCAGCAAACCTGAATTGTTCATTACTGATTTAAATTTTTCTGACTAAATGTTATCATGCAGCTCTCTGAGGATTTGTTGTTCTTTTTTACCTCTTCCTTTTCATTAGTGCTCTTCCAATTACACTAAACCCGACTTAATCAGATCAGAAGTTTTAAAATAACGTCAGTTCTTTTCTTAACTCAAAAACAAGGCTATCGTGAGAGAACGTCAAACTGAATTAATTTTACTCTGTTAATGCCACATGGATGGTGACCTTCATTTTGGTTCAAAGTCTCCTCCATGGTTGAAAGCATCCATTTAGTATCTGAGGATTGATCATTAGTGTAAAGATGATGGTGCTGTTTAAGCTGGGAGACCTGAGGACACTTATTTGGTTCACACCCTGACTGCATCACAAATCCATGTCACTGCTGTTTCCTGTGCTTTCCTTTCATGAGGGCCCAGGATACAAGTGCAGGGAAGTCACAGCATGCCCCCAGGGGATAATTTTTATTACCTATTTAATCTCTCTTGCTTAGTTTCTTATTTCTGGAGTTTTTAACCCAGGAAGAGAAGAAATATCTTTGCCATTTCATCAAAATATCCCTCTACTGAGTGTCAGGTCAACATAAAATGTTATGTGAGGTTTTTGTCCTGATTTGGTAATGATCATATATAGGATCAGTCCCTGGTGGCACAAAGAGTTTCCTTGCTTGAATACAGGTTTAAAGGATGTGATCTACAGTCTCTACAGTGAGCCAGCATTGTTCTAAATACTGGTACTTAGCAAGTACACAGAATAAATCATGTTTAAACCTCCTTCTAGTCACTTTTCTTCAGGACTGATAATGTTCAGCTACCACAATTTCTCCTCTGTTTCTGAATTAGTACTAAACTAAGACTCCTTTTGAATGTTTTAAGTAAACATAATTTAAAACTAGGAGACAAGCACTGCAATTATTATCATTAACATCAGTCTAGGCTGGGATCCCCTCTCCATAGTGGCCCCTTGCTTCAGAAGGTGGTATGAGAAAGGTGTAGGCTCATGAAAGACCTTTGTGGATTAACTCTTGGTGCCTGCAGACTAGCTTAATCCTCAAAGCTCAACCTTTACATCTCTTCTGAAACCCTTTGCCATTAATACACATTATAGTGTTCCACATCAAAGGCTAACTCTTCCTGTACTGCTGTTCTTGCCTTCACTCATATCCAGTGACTTTGACTGTTTAGCTAGCTGCTAGGTGAAAATAAACCTTTCACCATTTTGAGTCTGCTATCTTCGCATTTCACTGCTCTATAGAATTTGTGTAGCAAGACAGAAAGAAAAATGTCTTCGATGGGCTGTTATTTTAAATATTTTTATTACATCCTCTATTATTGACATCCTCTTCTATAGAAAATAAACCCAAATCATTTGAGTCTTTCTCCGTCGGTGAGTTTTTTGAACACTTCTATCTCCATTCCTTTCTACTTATATTAATTCTTCAGGTCTTCCAAAGACATTCCAGTACTCCATGTTGATCCCATATCCAACTTTGAGTTAGAGTCCAACCTACTTCTGATTTCCATCGTTTGGATGTTTTTTTGGCCTTTGGCAAGGGCATGTGATGAGGTTCAACTGCAGCCCATCCTACCCTCAGTGTGCTCAACACAGAGAGCACAGCCTTCCAGCACAGCGCTGTTACCTGACTGAGGATGGGCAGGAAAATCAGCTGTTGTGGTCCTCGATCCAGTCTTCTGTACCCTAGGTGCAGACTGTATAGGTAAACTGTTTGCATATGAGTTGTCCTTTCAACATTACAGATATAGCAACATGGATAGGCAGAACTCAACAGGGAGTACTCGGGGCTGTCTTCTGTTCTTTGGTCTGGTACAGTACAGACACAGCCTAATTCTGCAAACATCCCTTTTAGATTGAGTGAGCAGGCCTGAGCATAGTATTCCAGAGGAGGTAAAGTATTTATAAGGCTACAAAATATAATGACATTTTATTTTCTGCCTTATTCTCATCCAATTTCAGATACTTCCAAACACCTTGCCTGTTTTTTTTCAAGCACAGCCATTTTCAAGTTTAGAACTTCACTGAACTACATACAAGGGTGCTTCCTCCTTATGCTTTTACATTTTATTCCTGCAACTTTCATGTTGCTCATTCAGCTAGTTTTGTCAGGTTGTTTGGAGATTCATAGTCTTTCTGAGGCTTGTGTATCTGAATATGTTTCATTACCACAGAAATTTACTGTTGTAAATACATTGTTCATTATTAAAGCTGCATGTAATCAAAGTGAGGCACTTGGATACTTTGGGACTAAACTAGGATTCTGGAGGACTCTGAATAAACTTAGTGAAAACATTTTCTCTTCTCATCTACCTGGTTAATTGAAAATACATTATAGGAAAAACTATTTCAGAGTTGTTATTCTGGGAATCATGGTGATATGTGACCTTGTTGAGTGGTTGTTTTCTGAATGACTATTAGGTACAAACATTAATGTGAACAAGAATGATTTTACCATCTTCAGGGAGTCTCAGCTGGACCAACTGCCACATAACCTGCTGTGAATTTAGTGTGTATACACACTGCTGAGACTTCACTTGCTATTTCTTCCTGGGACTATGCTTGCTAAGCTGAAGGGTTTATTTCCAGAGCTCAGGAGTTTTATTTGCAAAATCTCCCCATGGTTGCCTACTTCTTGCTATCTAATATTCAGTTACAAAATGATACGCTCGCATATAGCTACTGATCCTTAATAACTTCCTATTCACTCATGAACTGAAATGTCATTAAAAATGTGAAAGATTTGGAATGGCAGATGTTCCATTCTCAGAAACATTCAAGGTCAGGTTGGAAAGGGCTTTGAGCAACCTGATCTAGTGGAAGATGGCCCCGCTCATTGCAAGGGAGTTGGACCAGATGACCTTTACAGGTCCCTTCCAACCCAAGTCATGCTATGACTATGATTCTGTGGCATTTCAACTCTACTGGATCACCACTGACTTGTGAGAGAAATGGAAAGGCAGCCTTCACCAGCCCGTTTATCCAACATATTCAAATCCGTTTGTGCACGTCTTTCAATCCTATGCTTTTTTTTTGAGTGATAACTTCTTTGTTAATTTGCTTTTATTGTCATTGATATTTTTGCCAATTGTTTGGTAAAAAAAACAAACAAAACCCACAAAATGCAAACCTGCAGGATTTAGCTCCCTTTGCATGACAATAATTAGTAATGCAAGCAGTTGATCAGTAATAAAGTAGGCTATTCATGCTCAAATCCCCTTATTTTGAGTGAGATTGTGAATTTCATCATCTGCAAACAATTTTGCCAAAATCTGTCATGTGTCTGTTTGCAATGTGAGGACTCAGAGCTATGCAGATTTCTGCATAAGGAGGCAGGCCCTTCCCTTTACTTGTAAAGGGAAGATACAGTCTAAAAAAATCCCCCAGGTCTGCAGTGACGCAATTTTGGGACACAGTAACACAAGAAATCTGAATGATTCTGGAGTCTTTCATTTTAGACACTCTGTCTCCCTAATGATACATCAGAGAATTTTCATCTAACTTCTCCTGCTAAATCATTGGTAGTATTGGCGAGATATTGATGATAAATGTATCATATTGATAGCTAAATATAGGTAGTTAAGTGTATCATAATGCATCATTGTAACATCTGCAATATCTGCTGATAAATGGCTTCAATTTCTTGCTACAACAGCAATTTATAAAAGAATATCATATAAGATTCAAGATAAAACCCCCACAATTTGAAGAAATGGCCTCTTTTTACACCTTATAAATAGAAGTAAAAATTGTACATCTCCTCCAATATATGTGTTGAAATGGTCTAGTCTAATTCCCAAAAGGACAAATATAGCACTCAAAGGGGAACTCTTTGCTGGTCTAAATTATTGTAACTCCAGGAAAGCTATGGCAATTTACTCCAAAGAAGGATCTGTCCCCAGGAGTCTCCCTGCCGTTACCTCTCCACCTCTCAAGCTTTAACAAAGTATTTGCTTTTTTCTCTCTTTTTGCAAGGAGCCCTTACCAAAAGATACCTAGCTACTTGGGGATTTCCAAAATGGAAGAGATGGAGAATCCCATGCTTCCCCTCTTTCAAATTCTTTCCAAAGGGTCATAATAATAGTTTCTAATCATAAAAAGACTTAAGACACTTATTCTGTGGTAAGAAGTTTGATAAGCCAGGTAAGACATTGACTTCATTCCTCTTTTGGCTGAACTTGCACTCAGTAACGTCTTGTGTTAAGCAAGCATAGGGGTAAAAAATTCCAAATCAATTGCTGTCAAAATATTGTAAAAAAATTTCAGTAGCCATTTTCCACAAAACACAAGTGGAAGGCATAAAATGGGAGACAGTGAAGCACATAGTTTATATCATTGCTCACACTTCCAACTTCTGAGTAGTTAATTTAGCTCCAAGTTTTACTTATAACACCTTTATGGATCACCATTATTTATTCCTGATATGGAATAAATGTACACATGCATTTCATCTAATCAAGGCAGTATGCAGGCAGGAACTAGCCGACAAAGTACTACTTATGATCTTTTAATGTACCTCTTCTCTTTCCTATATTACCTTCAAATGTCATTTCCTTCTGTCAAACTGTTGCAAGCATGAAAATAATAAATAATACATACTTCGTACCATCAACTTTATACAAGTGCTCTTAAAATATAAGCTCTCCAGTGAGACAAGGGAGAGAAAATTTGAGTTGTAGCTCTCGATTTAAAAATCAGAAATCATTATGTTCCATTTGTGCAACATTCCACAGCCATTGCTCAGGAGCTGAGGAAGTGAAGAGCTTCCCTCAGCATATACAGCACAAACATATCAACAGTAATACTAGTTTTTGAAGCAGAGACCCACAAGAGCTTCCAGAGAAGCTCCCAGGAGGTAAAGGTCTATCAGCTTCCCTAAGCCAGCTCATCTTACATCCCAGCACAACTACAGTGATGTGAACCAATACCCATGTGAGCATGGGGGCAGGCCAGGGTTTTGGAAACCTGTTTGCAAGAAATGCTGGGAAAGGGTTGCCAAAGCATGAACAGCTCTTCCTAGGAAAAAAGGATCTTGTTTTCATCCTCTCTTTCTCCTTCAGACACTTCAAACTCTCAGGAATTTGTCTAGGTCTCCCTGGGGTCTCCTGCCTTCACTTTCACAGTGATACATCACCAAATTAAAACAAGAATTAAAGAAAGGTGCCAAGAATCTAGCAGCTCTTTGCTGGCCATGGATACTCTGGCCAGTGAGGACAGCGTTAAGGTCCCTCTTGCTCTACAAGCAAAGGATCTTTGTGTGCCCACAAACCCTGCTGTGCTGAAGGAATAGGGATTACTGGAGGGTGAAGTGGGCTGTTTGAGGACTTAATAACTAAACAAAACAAATTAACAAATACCAGAGTCAGCTACTGTTTCTAATTAAATGGTTTAGAGTATATAAACACTCATGCATTTATACATAAAACCAGAGCTGTATGGAGGAGATCAAGCCAAGCAAACTCTGTCATACTCAGCTATATGTTTGTACAGTAAAATTTCTCAACTCTCAGACACAGCAGTTCCCCTAAGTATATCTGCTTGGTTTTGTATGGTTAATTTGCTGAGTCTTCTCTTCTTTCTTTCTAGCTGCTCACACAACCAATAAATGACTGAGTAACATCATTATTGTAAAACAAGCTGCATAGCACAAAACTATGTTTACTGGAATGATGTCAGATTATTGTACCCTACCATTAAAAGTTTACTTTAGGCCTTTTATAACCCTTAAAGGTATAAGGGTTATTCTTCCAGTATCAGAGAAATGCAGTAGGAAGCAATTTTCCAAGTGATGCAAAGAAGTTATGCACACAAGTCTTGCTATTCATGCACTCAATAAGAAAATTTAGCTCCCTGCCTGTCCATGGCCCTCCCAGCTTTCTCAGCAAGATACAGCATGATTTAGAAAACAGAGATAAAATGTTTTGGTCTTAGTGTCAGCGAAAAGAAGAGGATGTTATTTTTCATCAATTATTCTGCATTATGATTTGATCTACTTCATTCCCTGCCCTTTTTAAGCAACGCATTTGCAGAGCATAAGTTTAATACATACAAGCCGCATCACGTGTATGCCCTTTTCAGCCTGATGGTATGAGATTTAGGTTATGTTCCTCCCTTTCTAACAGTAGAGTATTTTATTTTAATTGCTATTTAGACATTAAGGAGGAATGTGTTGAAGATTCTGAAAATCAAGGAAATATACTTAAGAATTCAATGGGCCCAGCTGTTACTTGGGAAGAGTTACACAGAAATTAGAAAGCCCTGAATATTAAAGGTTATTACTGGCAACTGTTAGCTGTGATATGCTGGCAGCTGAGCTGAGGGTAATCATAAACTCAGAGAACAGGTCACTTACATCGTGTTATGTTTGCATTGATTAAGGCACAGAAATCTTCATGAATCTGGGTCAATAAATGGGAGAACAAGGTGCAATATTTCTTGCTATTCTGTAAAGAATAAATTTAAGAGATCGGACTATATTTCACAGGGTTGCATCTTACAGATCCTTGTTAGCCTTTACCTGCTTATAGTAATTTAAGATTCCAATTTTAATCAGGATTAAAAATAATTAGAAGAAAATCTTGATGTAAATAGCTGATTATATTTTTGCTTTGCATTTGCACATGGTAATTAATTTCTTTCGCACTGACTGGTATAAAAATTAACAAAAGCTGATTTGCAGCCATACTTGCAATGTATATTTGATAAATTCAATATCTTTTTTTTTTATTTTATCATATAAATTTACACAGTGAGAGTAGAATTATTGTAATTTGTTCAGATACTTCTATTTTACATTCATATTATCCTACCAAATGGTAAAACACTTTTGTGAATAATGATTTTATTAGGAGTTTGTATCATCGGGATAAAAACCAAAACTAATTTAAATGCACAAAACTGGTTTAATTAATTGCATCTAACTGTCTTAAACATACAGCATCACTTTTTTTCCCTATAAAAAGAACACATACTTAAAAATATCCAGATTGTTAAATGAAAGAGATGAATATATTATTTAGATTATTTGCTGTCTCCAGGAGGTAATACTTAGATATGTAATATACAAATAAATGGCTAGTGAAATCATCAGAAGTGCCTATAGGGGTTAGTATCTCATTTCCCCCAAAGCCAATAGAAGTTAGACACTTAATTTGAAGGAGGGATTTTGAAACTCCCACTGGTCATCCATCTCCATCTCCAAGCACCAAATCTTTGGAAATCTAACTTCTCACCATTAGGGTTTTATTTGTTTTATCTTCTCCACCTTTTTTATTCATAAACTAGAATAGAAAGCAATTCTGAATTTTCAGACTCAAATTCTGAATTTTGCATAAGCAATGTTAACTAAATTACAATAATATTTGCTGTACCTGCTAGATCAGCTAAAAAAAAATCAAAGAAAACAGCGGATTTTTGGTATGGTAAAACATTTGAAAAAAAAAGTGCAAAAAATCAACATTAGCATTGTAGTAAAGGCAGAAGAACCAGTACTTTTCTGTATTTTAACACATAATAATTACTTTAATAAAGTCTATGCTGATCTTAAAAATGTAATGTTTTTCTACTAATTCCTCAAGTAGCTTTGTTTGAGCCACTGAACAGAAGAATCTATCAAATATGCTGAAATAATGAAAAGAAATCTAAGCTTTAATAGAGGTTATCAGTGTTTTACACCTGATTTTAGTTTTATTTTTAATGCATTTAATTTGACTAGATTTTAAATTAAAAATAAATATCATCTGTTCAGTCTAACTTCTCAACACTGCCATGCCTAGAGGAATCTTTCACATAGTCACTGTCGGAAAATTAGTGCCTAAAATCTTTAAACGTTTCCAGGATTAAACCAGAGTTGAGTTGAGGGGGCAAGGTCTTAGATTTTCAATTTAAGCATTCAGTCTGGATTAATTTAATCTAACTTCAGTCATTTGTAGGTGATGAATCATCCAAGCAGTTTTAGATTCCCAATTTACACAGTATGAACTGAACTGTAGGGATGTTTGTTTCTCTTCAGTGTAAAAGAAGTCTAATGAACACAGACTACACACCCAATCCTGACTCACCTTAATTTAAGTGAGATGCTACTAAACTATAATTCAGATGTAGCTAGTATTTACAAGATTTAGTTTCCTGTTGTGCTCATTTTCTGCTGGATTAGGAATGATTGCTCCAGTATGTACTTTGAAAACTGTATATATATTAATAATAAATTATATTTCTGAAAATACAAAGTTTTCATTCCTTACTGAAGACCCAAAGTATGAAAATCCCATCAAACTAGTTTAATTAGGCTAATTTTAGCAAAATCCGTATTGCTATATTTACAGTGTGACGTTCTGTTGTAATTACGTCTAGCATTTCCTGCATCTCAATATCCAGCATGTAAGAGAAAAGTAAATAGATGTGTAGCTCACTTTCCTTCTCCATAAAAAATCTGAATAGTCTAGGAGCAGGACTTAAGTTTGTTCTCAATAGGTAGATTTCAGATCCTGCAGCTGAGTCTGCTGTACAAGAGCCCGATTCCTCAGTTTAGGTGTGTGCAATTTGACAGACTTTTAGGGATGGGGGCAACTACTAAGATTATCTGGCCAAAATCCCCACAGATTTCACCTTTTCATTTCCACATGGAGCCTTAACTTGCAGTTAAGCTCAAGTATATTTTACAGAAAATCATCCAGTTTCAAACACCTCCATCTCCCTTATCTACAGGTAGTTTTCCCAGTAGTTAATTGCTCATTAAAATTTGGCCCCTAAATTCAACACTGATTTTGTTTAGTTTGATCTTGCTACTGCATCCTACCGTTTCTTCTTTCTTCTGGGTTGTGAACCTGCTGCTATCAGAAATTTCTTGTCTGTGTAGTTCACTGACTGACCAAGTCCCTTCTTTTCTTTACTGATTAAATACACTTAGCTTCTTGTGACTTGCAGTGTGGAGTATATTTTCCAGGTATGGAATCACTCCCATAGATTTGTTCTGAACCTTAGAATCTTTTTTTCACCAATTTAAAATTATTCCAGCTAGATCCTCGCTCTTTTGGTATTTCTAGACATTAAGGCTCCTACATAATACTGATACATCAGTATCTTAATGGATGATACCTGCTGTCTGTCAGCCATGGTATAATAGCTTGGCTCATGTTCAGTTGGTTACAGTCCTTTTCCAGGGTTGCTAGTTTTCAAGTCACATTTTTTCATTCTGTAAGTCTGACATATTCTTTGCTCCTACATGTATGACTCTTACTTTTCCAGTGTCTAAATTACATATTTTGAATTAGTTTATTTCACCCAGCAATCCAAATTGCTTTACAGAACTAATGTGTTCTTGTCACTTACAATGCCAACAACATTCGTGCCAGCAGCAGCTTTTACCAGCAAGTATTTTGTTCCTCCTCTCAGGTGATTAATAAATATATTGAATAGCTTAGGCCTGGTGAACAGATTCCTGTAAGAACTCATCAGATACTCCTACATTATGATAATTACCCCATTCCAACACATCAATTTCCAAGCTACTTAAAATATGCTAAACTGATATTGTAGAGTGCTAAACTTTAATTGCAACAAAGAGTGATTTTGTGCCAGTTGCTTTATATTGCAAAGCTGTATCATGATAGCATGTTTATCTCCATCAATAAAGATTGCTGTCCTGTTAAAAGCATACATTTTTGATCTCCCTTAAATTTTCTAATTACTCATTCATATTGATCTACAGATACTATTCTTTTTTTCTGACTCATGAGAAGCTTTCAGAACACCACATGCAGCACCATAAGGGACAGTAACATGATATGCGTATTCGGTGCCAGCCACTTTGCAGTCCTCCACCTTTGTATGCAACCAACTCGTTCCTGGATGCTAAGCACTGGCAAAGATTGCTTCTTTATTGGAGAATAGTGTCCTAAGTGTTCAGTCTCTGTAAGAACTGCAGTTTTCAGATTTGGCCAAAAGAGGAAGAGCCCCCTTTACTGGTATTTAAACTTTGCAGTGAAGCATGTGATCAGTCAAACCCACACAGATGTCAGCTGATGTCTGTGTTCCACAGTTTTGCTTTGTATTTTATTACAGAAAGCATTCAATTAAAAATAAAGTTAATAATTTAGGAAACAAGTAGGCATTCAAGACCAATTTCAGGGCATTTCTATAAAAACTCTTTAAAAATCCTGAATCTTTCTTATGACTCAGCGAATATGAATAAGTAAATGTATAAGTATATGGAAATACAGAAAATCTACGTTTTTTTTTTCAAAAGATTTATCACATTCTGTGAGTTCTTTAAACTTCAGATATTAATTTGATCCTTAACTCGAGATTTTATTATATCCAGTTATTGTCAAACCAATAATTCATTTTATTTAATTCCAGTGAGAATCATTTACATGATATTTTTATTTCAAAATAAACTGTCAATTAAATCAGAAAATCTGTCTACAATGTAGGGCAAAAAACAGCAGCCAAAACAAGGTTAGTGGCACATTCATAGTCAAAGCCCCTCTTTCTATTGAGAAATAAACACTTGTGAGGATTCTCAGTATGTTTTATAGTCTTAACGGCTGTCAGGTCTCCCTTGATTGACCCCGAATAAAATCTAACTGGGGGTGACAAAAAAATATGTCCATCAACTTTGCTCATGCATTACAACATAAAAATTGACTGGAGTCATTGACTACAGGTAGCAATGAGCAAAACTATCCAAGATAAATACTTTGGTTTGTGGATACTCATTCACTCTACTTTTGTCTGCCACTTTGATTGTTGAATTGGGCATTCATGGATAAAAAGTAGGTGATCTAAAAAAATTGTGTGTGTCTTTTAAAATACAGTATCGTGTTATGTTACTCCTTTCACAGAAATTTATGTTACATGGTGTTAGACCATGAGCTAAGCTTAATGTAACATGATGCATTAAAAAGTGCACATCATGATTGTAATATGTGTCAGAACAATGAATTGTTATATCACATATCTCTTCATTTGTAGGTAGAGGACCCATGGAAATCCTTTGCAAAGGGATATATTCTCCTTTTGATGCACACACATAAATCCCTTTTTCTCTCACTAATTCCAGCTCTTCACCTAATGGTTGGTCTGAGCTACGAAAAAGTGCTTTCAAAAAACCCTCAAGTTAGCTAAAAAGGTTTGAATTGTAGCTCAGCTTTTATTACAGGCATAGTTTAACCCTCAGACTGCATGAGAGGGCTGCTTTGTAATCTGTGCTCTCCAGCAGTGCAACATTTGAGGAATCACCATTGCTGCCTTCTCTACCCAGGGTAAATTGTACTGTCACTATAACTTTGCTGAAGATTAGTAGGTTTCCTTCTGATTTTATACCACCACATCCTACTGGACTACTTCCTTTTCACAAAAGCATAGATGAAATCAGAATCTACACCCCCTTGGTGTTTGGAGAAGGTACACAGACAGTAAGGGGAATGGATTTTGCCCCCAACCCTTTTCAGCATCCGTGCGTGTTTCCTTCCTCCTTTACCTAACTATCCAACATAATTAGTCCTCTGCTGTAACAAAACACAGCTCCCACTTGATTCACCTTGTTCAGCAGATGTCTGGCAAATTCTGCAGCAGCAACTCATCTTGTCCTTGTCCATTCCATGGCCAGTGCTACTTGCCTGTCGTTGAACAACTCTAACCATTTTGAGGTGGACATCTGTGGAAGATCATTTTGATCAGAGATGATCACCCAATAAGAAAGTGGGTCAAAAGATCCGCACTACAAGGAATACTGAGATGTTTTATGCCCATAAGCAAGGAAATTCATTCTTGTGCACTTAAATGATGCCCATCTTTGTGCTAGCCAGCTGTACAGAGGTTAATTTTATCAATGGAATATATGTATATAAAAAATAAGGAAACACCAGTAACTTTTATTCAAAATCTAAAATTATTTATGTAATAGCCCTTAGGGAGGCTGAACAAAATTTGCTTTTCCTACAAAACAAAAGATAAAATTTGAAGATTAAATAATTTCCACCTTTTTTAATCATAAATGAAAATGAAATTATATTCAAGGTGCACAGATGGTTTTGATGGATAAACAAAATAGTACAAAAGGTCACTGAGCATTTATTTATTAAAGTAATGGTCTCAGTCCTCAGGTGAAGAAAATGCACATTGGGCATGGCTACGACCATGAGTTTTTCAGGCTGTCTAAGTAACTAGTAATAGGCAAGATGATGGAAACTGCCACTGGGTTTCAGTGGACTTTAGAGATGACTGCACCTGCTTCTGCAAGGTACACTCTGACCTCAGCAGCATAGATGGAGGTAGCATAATACCTCTAATTTGAACTATATCAGCTGACAAACACGTTGGCTCTGTAGTCCAAATGAACTAGCACTATAACAGAAAACAACTAAACTGCAACAGCCCTGTTATTTCCGAAGCTATGTTACACAAGCAGAGGAAACAAATTTAAAAGGGAGGAAGGGATATGATGAGCATACAGTATTAATGAGACCTACTACTTGCATAGCTTAGAAGCTGTGAGGTTTCTTAAGGGTAGTCTTTTATTGGGAGGCATATTAATTGCGAATTGCTAATATCAGAGGGACCCGTGGCATTTTGCAATGTCTGCTGTTGTCTTGTGATGAAGCATATGTGTGGCATTAACTTCTTAAGTTGCTCTTTCACAGAGAGTATTATGAGAAAGTGTTTTTCAGCCTGGTGTGCTCCCTTGCATGTGAATTGGGCGCACTGTGAACACTTTAAATTAAACATTTATTACATAGTTGTTTGTGTGCAGAGATCTGAGCTCATCAGGCTGATTAGCTGTTTCCAGTCCTTCATTCTTAAGTGAAATAGGAATGAGCAGTAATCAGTACGTGTGCTCTTCTCCAGAAGAAGTAAACAAGACTTAGCTGATTTTTTTTAGACAGAAGGCGTAGTACATTGGCAGTGACAATTACACACACTCAAGTACATTTGTGGAAAACATGTAATAAACTGTTTTGGAAGTATTCCTTATGTGAAGCAAAATGAAAGCTGAGATGACCAGATGACATTGGTCAGAGGAGAGGAAGTCACATTCACAGTAGCTGCAGCTCTACATGTGAAATGTTGGGAGGGAGCAATGGAGGAGAATATATAAAGGTATGTGTAAGGGTCCCACATACAGAATTACTTGCTCTATATGTAGATAGCTAGGGCATCAGCACATTATGTTTAGGTCCCTGCCTCTATGCAACAGTTTGCACATTATGACGGGGGGGATAATAGGTCCTATGAAAAACCATCAACCAGATGCGACACCAACAGAATGCTGCCAAGATCCATTGAAAAACCAACAGTTTCTGTACCACTCGAAAGGTAAAACAGGATGCACAATCGTAACAACAGAGAGTATTCAACTTTGGTGTACCTTCATGAATTCATATGGAAACATATCTACGACTGACTAGGCTAGAAATTGTTTCAAAGGAGTTATGGGGAAAGAAAAAAACAAACCCAAACAACTTTAACTGAAGGAGTGTGTGTCCTTGAAATTATTACATATACTTTCCTGGATAGCCAGATATCCAGAGCTGCAGAAATAAAATTACTGGGTTTTGAAGTGTTAATTCATAATTTTCAGGTACTAATCAAAATAATTATTAATAATAAAGTGGATCATGCTTTTAGACATGCTTTACAATATACTTCAGATCCACAAGTAACATTTTCTTTTACATGAACTCAGATTAGGTATATTATCATCTATTTAGTTATCTGAATTAGCTGTAAGAAAACAAAGGCATTCTACTTCTGAAATTCAGTAGCTGAGCCTAAACACTGTCAGTTATGCGAGTTAATGCCTTGGGGCTAGAAATAAAACACTTGTAGCACTTGGAAACATGAGGTTTTTCTTAATATTGCTGCTTCTAGGCTGTTTTTTATTTTCAAACTGTTATTTGTTGTTGGCCTTCTCACTTACGGAGCAACTATGTCAAATACAGAAGTGACATTTAAGACTATTTTTGAAAAAGTAACTGATGTGTAGGTGCACAGTGGTAATGCAGCTTCTTTGCAGTGGCCTGTATTTTCAAAGCCTATGTAATAGAAGTGGAAATAGTACTGCCTTGGAATTGTTTAGAGAACAAGCTGCAGTTCCACAATGACTTGATACAGCTTTCTAAAGCCAGATTAACAAGATTTGAGTTTCTGTCAAAGTAAGGGACTGCATTTTCACTTATGCCTGCCAGAATGCAGCTCTGCTTCCTCTCCCTCCTGCATGGGTGATAGCAGCTTTGCATATCAAATACAAGATGCATCTGTGAACTTGTCTGGAGGTCATAGTCATTCATGGAATTATGCAGGCTATTGATTTTGAGGCCTGCATCTCCTGGCAGAGACAGCCTGCCAAGGCTATGTTAGGGCTAGTCTGGCTCACAAGTACCCAGGGCTGGCTTGCTGGGCTCCATAACAGGGGTCACGCTTATCCTTGTCTGTGGACGAGACATAACTCCATGGACTCAAGTGATCTTGGCCATTCCTGTGCCATGTCTAAACAGGGTCTCATGGTGCCAACTGCACTCCCATGGTTGTTGGTTAATAACCTGTAACTGGCACATTACTAAAAGCAATGTGACATCATTCCTTGCAGCCAGCTTTTCTCAAGAGATATTGGTCACTGGCAGTGTTGAGAGCCAAGGCAAGCAACTAACATAGGATGAAAGGATGTGGGGGGGAAAAAAAGGCCTCTGCATAACTTCCTGAACTGTACTTCACTGAACCTATATTTATCTTCCTTATTTATTCAATTAAGCTATTTTTTAAACTTTCTTATTGACTTAAATGCATATTTAGGGGAATTTCTTTCAACATAGACCCAAAGGGTATTTATTCTAAAATTTGACCCCTTAAATGATTAGCCTCAACTAAATATAGTCACAAAGGAAACAGCCCTTGAATGGTTCAAGCTGGTTATAACACTAGGACTGAGCTGCCACTGCTAATGTTGCCTCTTTTTTTTCCTCTGCCAGCCACTCAACACTGAGGGGACAGATAGGTTCTTTTAGAGATCAATTTCAATGGCACCAAGTTGCAATTACAATTAAAGCTTTTTATGAATGGTATAGCATAGGATTTAGGATTAGAATAGCACAGGATTTCTACAAGCAGAATCAGAGTGGTACAATCTATAAGTACCATAATACAGAATGGATAATACAGCTTAACTTATGGTTTCTAATCATCTGGACCCTCTGCAGATCAAGTCAGATCTATTCATACGGTTTCCTGTGTCAATACAACAATCCTACTCTAGCCTTGAAAATTATGTAGAAGGCTACGAATTGGCCATTCTGTCCTTGGAGGAAGCAGATGATGGTGGAGGTGCCCTTGGGCACCAGGGTTCCGGTCTTGCTGACCAGAAGCAGATCTGGTGTGGCTTCACCCTCAGGACTTGTAACTGCTTTGTTTTACTGACAACGCTCCAGGTGCCATTACACTTCCCTGTTCTGTGGCAGAGTCATCCACAACACTGGGTTGGCAGGGTACCTGGAACCTCCAAGGCCTGCAAGGGAGGGAATAATCAGCCTGGAGCCCAGGAACCCTGAAGCCAGCAGGGAGGGGAAGAAATCTGTTTGATATGACTCTGTAGGCATGGTGGTGCTGGGCTCATGGCTGGACTCAAATGATCTTAGAGGTCTTTTCCAACCTTACTGATTCTATGGTTGGTGCGTAGGACCTTCAGGGCTTGATAATGAGGGGAAAGGAGATAAATAGGCAACCATCTTGATGCCTGGGAACGGTGCTTGCCGTAGCAAATGGTGTTAAGCTATCCTAACCTGGAGTATACAGATGGGAGACTTTATTGTAGTTTACTGCTTCTTCACAAATGAAGAAGGAGGAGCAGGTGCTGATCTTTTCTCTTTGGTGACTAATTATAGGACCTGAGGGAATGGCAGGAAGATGTGCCAGGCAAGGTTTCAGCTGAGTATCATGAAAAGTTTCTTCACCCAGAGGGTGGTGAAACACTGGAACAGCTCCCCAGGGAAGCAGTCATGGCACCAAACCTGACAATATTCAAGAAGCATTTGGACAATGCCCTCAGACATAGGGGGTGTGTGTTGGGGTTGTCCTATGCAGGGACAGAAGTTGGACTTGACGATCCTTCTGAGTCCTTTCCAACTCAGGACATTCTATGATTCTAGGACTGGGGCTGGGAGCAGGAGCCACCGCTCACACACCACCCCCTACACCGTCACAGTGCCAGCCACACTACCTCAGAATGACCTTTCATAGACTCACAGAATCTCCTGAATGGAGAAGACCTGTGAGATCATCGAGTTCAACTGTACCTGTCAACTACTGAAGGGATCCGTGAGCACCTCATCCACTCATCTTCTCTAGGGATGGCGACTCAACCATCTCCCTGGGCAGCTGTGCCAGTGCCTGATCACCCTTTCAGTGAAAACATGTTTCCTGATATCTGATCTGAACCTCCCCTGGTGCAACTGAAGTCACTTCCTCTCGTCCCCTCACCTGGGAGAGAAGAACAACACCCGCCTCGCTACAGCTCAGGCAGGCTCCCCCCCAGCATCCTTTAACAGCTCCAGTTCCCTCAGCCACCTCTCATAATCGAAGCACCCGCAGGCGGCTCACGCTGCCGCGGCGCGAGCGCTGAGACTCAGATGCCGAACGGCCCCTGGTAGGGCGCGACCACCCACGCCGCTCACCGCGCCCCGGCGCCCGCCGCCCAGCCGCCTCCGCCGCCGAGGTGCGCGAGGACCCCCGCGGGCTCCCGCCCCCAACCCCGCGGCACCACCCGGCCCGGCGTCCAGGCGCGTGCGCGAGGGGCGGGGCCGCGCCGTCCTGCGCCGCGCAGGCCCCCGAGCCCCGCCGGCCCCGAGCCCCGCCCCCCGCGCACGCGCCGCTGCGGCCCGGCTTCCCCCACAACACCCTCTGCCCCGCTATGGCCGACCCGCGCCTCAGGCAGATCAAGATCAAGGCCGGCGTCGTGAGGCGGTGAGTGCGAGCGGGACGGAGCAGGGCAGCACCCCGGGCAGCCGGGGGACTGAGCGGGCCGGGCTCTGCTGCTGGAGCCCGCGCCGGCTCGGGCGGAGGAGCCGCCTGCGGGGCCGAAGTGCGGCCCTGGCACCGGCGGCGCCGTGGCTGGCGGCTCCCCTGCGCTCTGCCGCCAGCACCACGCCTGTGCCTCCCGGGACAGCAGCCACACCGGAATTTCGTGTGTCCTGACTGAGCTGGAGATCCGTGGGGAGCTGCACTGCCCCGCCCCTGCACAGGGCAGTCGGGCACCGGGCCGCGCCATGAGGTCTCCTCTGCGGTACCAGAACAGCTGATTTTAGAACCTTAGAGTCGTCGGATCTTAGAATGGTTTGGGTTGGAAGGAACTTTAAATGTCATCAGTTGTATAGAATCTTAGAGTCATAGAATGGCTTGGGTTGGAAGGGACCTTAAAGATCACCCAATTCTGAACCTTCCTGCCATGGGCAAGGGCACCTTTCACTGATAAATGGATTATTTCTGGTGCAAAAGGTTCTCACTGCAGAACTGGTGGTAAACCCATCACCTGAGTCTCTATTTTGCTTAGTTTTAACATAACAATTAACAATTTTGAAAAACAGTTGCAGTTTGTCTGTCGGAATCCATCATAAGGGATTCTGTAAATGCAAGGCTTTGACATCAAATATTTGGTCACTGAGGGGTTTATTAAGGTTGCACCCTACCAAGACTGCACTCAGGCACAGACAGGAGCTGGTTTGTGTGCCAGATAAGGGTGCGAAATAGTGCAGTTTCATAGAACCAACTTTGTATTATGACTTACCTAATTTCAGTTAGTAAGAGACTTAACAGGCGGGTGCATATGCATTCATACCTGGTTAGCTTTGAAAGGTTGGACTTGAACATTCGAAAAGTAAAAATAGATACAGATTTATCACTGTTTATGCCAGATAAAGGTACTTTTGAGTTCCTAGGTTCCAAACGAGGAGCAGTTCTCAAGTACTGCGGCTAGAAATTGATTATGTGCTTGTGAGGTCCTGTTTCCTATCAATATGCAGGGTGTGGAAATCATGAATTATTTTTAAGTTAGAGAGCTTCAGTGCTATCTTATTGAGTGCCTTGGTAGCCACATTTTGCTTTGGGTCGTTTCATAACCTGTGTTATGGTTACTGGCTTAGCTGGGCAGGAACATTGTAAATTAATTCTGTGCATTTTTAAGAGGATGGTGTTTTGTGCTGTTTTTTATAGATAAATTAGTCTGAGGTCTGGGAGACTAGAATTACTTAGGTTAATGTTTTTTCAGTCTGTGTATTCTTTTTGTTAACTAAACATATAACTTATTTGTCTAGAGATTTGATAAAGCTGTTGTGTCTAATAAGTTTTAATTTTACTTTTGAAGAGTTTGTAATGTGTAGAACATTCGCTACTGGCTTATTGCTGTTGTTTGGTAGTTTTATTGAGAAATCTGTGTGATAATACTGAATAGTATTTCAGGTGACCATTGCTTAATGATAAATCATCACAAAAGTTACATGAGCAAGCTTTTTCCTCGTGTTCATAAACCAGGAAGCAGTGAGGGAAAGGTGTTGACTAGGCAATGTACGACTACATGGAGACCCCAGCAGAGCTGGTGCAACCCTGCATGTCCACATGGTGAATGCTATACCATATGTCTGTGTCCCCTTAGACCTGAAACTGGTCTAAGTATGCGGGTGAGGTTATGCAGGCATAACCATGCATGTGGAGCTAGCTCAGTATCTGTACACCACTGTCTGTAACGCTTCTAACTCCAAGATTAGCTTACATGCTCTTTTTCTCTGTTTCTTTGCTTCTGCAGTTTGAGTGTGAGAGGGCTGAGAGCAAGAGAAATTAAAATTTAGCAGTGGTTGTTGTCCTCGGTGAGCATTTTCCTTAGTGCTTAGTGTGGCTCTTCTGTTTGTTCACTTATGAAAATCCGTGGATGCCAGTTTTGATTTTGTTACAAGCTTGTTGCATGCAAGTTGCAGAGTAAGTTGCTTAAATATCCACTGTATCTTAGCATAGTTACAATAATACTAAGACAGTTCAAATAATATACAGTCAAAATTAACATACACGAAGTTTTCTAATAGAACCCTTTCCCTAATGTTACACTCACTCTTCTGCTGATCTTCAGGGTCCCTGAGGCCACTTGGCTTAAGTTGGTGGTGGGGAGAGGGCAAATTCAAGCAAGTCATCAGCATCCCAGATCCTTTGTTAAGAGAAGTATGATGTTCATTGTCCTGTAAATCTCAGAGTCTGCGTATAAGAAATGCGTATAAGAAGTCCACATCTTAGTTTTTGCTTGTTTCGCACTTCATATCTTCTCTGGATTTCCTGCATATGGTCTTTTTCTACACGTGTTGAATTCTAACGCTGGTTTTAGACACCTCTCAGGGTTGCATTCCTTTGACCAATATTTGGCTATTGATGAGTTGTTTATAGCACTGGGACTTTTCAGCATATTCTTGTATCTGTGTTTTCAAGGGCTCTGCTCTCATCCCATGCTCCTGCTCTCATCAGATTTTGTCTTTTATGCTGCTGCTTTTATTCTGAGTTAGAGATAGGTCATTTTTTGTAACAAAACCAATACAATAGTTTTATACCACACAATTGTACAAAGCTGAGCAAAAATTAAAACAAAGCAGGTAATTGTCACCTAGTCATGATAGCAGTTACAGTTAAATAAGTAAAAAAAAAGCTGTAGGCTGGCCAAGACAAGTCCAGGCAAAGTCTGACTGTTCCAAGAATTGTTTTGTGAGCCTAATACAAATAACTGTGGTTTCTCAAAACCAATGCTTAATAAGATACAGTGTGTTTCAAGGGTACTGTATGCATGATTATTCCTCTGGGCTGAAACAATTGCCACTTGAGACAGGAGAAAACTTGGTTTTGATCTGTGATGGTTTAAGCTAATCCAAGTCTGAGAGGCTGAGTTACAGCCTTTGTACCCTGCAGAAGGACTTGGGTGGCTTTCAGGGAGTTGATCCACTTAAAAATAACCAGAAATGGGGAGGGGAGGAATTACTTTGAAGGATGAGGTCTGCCTGAACCAGCTAACCACACAACTGTATGTGTTTTGGAGCTAGTATAAAGAAAGGAGTGAAAACATTCCAGGAAATTGTACAAATGCAGCAGATGGGATTCTAATTTGCTGTTGAAGAATGGCTGTGTGAATAAGCAAGTAAACTTTGCTTGTCTGTGTTTTGTGGTAACAATATGCACATCTACAGTTACTCTGCAGCAGCTGGCATACTGCAAGTGAAAGTAGCTGCCCAAGAGAAAAAAATGCAGGCAAGAAAAGGAGTGTTGTCCTACACTCCCTGCAGGGGAGGTGATAACAGCAGCAGCTCTTGCTTCTATGATTGTTTCACACAGATACAAGAAGAGCTATGGCTCTGTTGTACTCCACCATTCCTTCTGCTGGAAGATACCTACCCTCTACTACAGAGGGCATGCATGTGATTTGAATCAGCGTTGGAACATTAACGTTGTCCTCTTATTTTGGACTAGAACAACTATATATGTTAAGTATTTATTCCTTGTGTATGAGAAGACTCACGTAGAGGCTTAGTCAACATACCATAAAGTGACTGACTTAATGCTTCAATTAGTTTTTCTAGGTTTTTCTGCATCTGCAGTTTATAGAAGTACTTTGAATTTAGCCTGTAATACTAATTTTCAAGCACATTCAGGCTATAACAGGATATAAAAACAATGTAAGAGTCAAGACCCATCAGGATGTATTGAAATTTTGCAACATTTTGTCTTTTTTTAATGATTTGCTGTAGCACATTCTCTTCTCTCATTACTTACCTAACTCATAACTTTTTTTTTTTGAACTAGGAACAAAGCAGCTATTGTACTTCAGGATTTTTTTTTTTAGCTAGATACCATAAATTCTTTACCCCTCTCAAGAGACTATATTGTAGGTTGTGGGTACTTTACTTGCCTTCATGGTTCTTTCATTGCTATGTATATAAGTGAAAGAAATTTCAACTAGTAATGGGGAGAACCTTCTCCTTTATTTGACAAATCTGACAGCCAAGCTTATTAGCTTGTCATTCAAAAAAAGTAGATTTAATGAGCATGAATAATAATGTGTTGCTGTATTTGGGACTTGTGTCCTAACAAGCTATACTTTTAGTTTAATCACTTTAAAATAGTCTTTCAGTAAATCCAAACTTGGACAACCTGCTGGACTGTGTGGTAGTTGATTAGGAAAAAAAAACTTTTAAAAATATTTTAATCTCATTTCAGATTGGCAGTGATTTTAAAAAGTACTGCAAACAAAGTAAGTTGGGTCATGTGAAAATAGCACTGAAATTTGCCCATAGTTCCCATCTGATTAAGTGGAAGTGACACCAGTAGATTAGAATGAGACTAAGACAATTCACATTGCAATTGTGTTAGTTTAACTTTAACAATCTTTTAACACTCTTGTTTAAATGTGGCTGACATACCATAATTACAAATCTACAAGCCTTGATTATAGAATTTTACATCATGAACCTATAGGGAAAATGTATTGATTTTTGTGAAGCAGCTCTTTTTTAAAACCACCTTTCTAAAACTGTGGAATCTTCCCAAGATTGTTCTTTTGCCTGTCACACTGGTGTTATTGTTTTTCTCTCTGTAAAATATCATCGTATTGCCAAGCAATTTAGACCGTGGATTTCCCACACCCCTACCTCCCTGCATCACAGGAAGTCCTGCAAGTTACATAAAACTGTTGGTCTATTTTTAAATATAAATTTAAGCAGTTCTTTTAAATTGAATTATTTTACTGGTGAGGTCAGGATACATTTTGGGCAAATGAAGTATTGCAGATGATGCAGATATTCCTTTTGCTGTATGTTGACTCTATTGCTAATTAAAGCACAAAACTAGTTAATTTTCCTTGTTACTGAAGAAATTTGCTATTTCTAGTGTAAATCACAAATTTTCTCAAATCTTCTATCTACTATGAGAGTTATGGTTGCTTTCTTGCTTGTTTCCCATTATCCGTAGGTATTAGCTCTGATTCTTAGCATCAATATATTGACAAGAAGCTCATGTCTGCTTTCTTTATTCTCATTTTAATTAGAAGATTGTATGCAACACTGCTTGTTAGCTCAATTAATTGCAAGAGCTGGTATATCTGTATAAGATATTAGACATGATCTGCAGAGCTGCTCAGTTATACTGAGTCAGCATGATAAAGCAATTTAATGTCTTGTGCACTGCAAATCCAAGAGCTCAGGGATTCAGGAGGATGAATATGTTGCCTACACTGTTGGGTACAAGCTCACTCTATATCCAAATTAAGTAACCCTTCTCAGAGAGCATTGTCCATCTCTTGTCTAGAATGTCACCAGCCTGGTCCTGGAGTCTTAAGCTTGGGTTCAGTGCTGACCAAATGTGGTTGTTGTTGTCTAGAGCTACTTAGATACATCTTAAATCCCTTCTGTAGTGCTTCTGGTATCAGTGTCGGCAACAGAAATTCTCAAGGTGACCTTGAATTTGAAGGCTCTTTGATCTTTTCGACTTATTAACTTACACATACCATAAAGTGACTGACTTAATGCTTCAATTAGTTTTTCTAGGTTTTTCTGCATCTGCAGTTTATAGAAGTACTTTGAATTTAGCCTGTAATACTAATTTTCAAGCACATTCAGGCTATAACAGGATATAAAAACAATGTAAGAGTCAAGACCCATCAGGATGTATTGAAATTGCTTTATGTGAACTGGCTAAGAGCACAGCTGCATTTACGTAGTGTTGTCTGAGTTAATTCTGTGGCATACATAGTCGCCAATCCAGATAATTATATGAAAGGTAATTGCAAGCTGACTGTAGTCTCCAGAATCACAACTACTTGTTGAAGGGGTTACTATTTCCGTGTGTGTTTCAATGCATTCTGTCTTTTAAACTTCAGTAATACTGAACAGTACCCACACATAGTAAAAAGCTATGACAAGAGCACAGTGGTTGCTGTGAAAATTGCTTAGTGTGTTTTTGGTTTTGGGGGTTTTTTTAAAATGGTTTTGATTTCATTTGTTTTAACATTTGAGCAGACCCAAACATGGATTCCTTTTTAGAAGTATATCACACATTTAAAATAGTATTGGTTGGATCTTTAAAAGATTGCCTGTTTCACATTCCTTCCTCCATCCCACTAACTCTTCTAAAAGAAAAAAAATAATCAAACCTTCTAGTGAAACTCGTAATTCTGAAATCTTGGGGGTTTTGTGTTTACAATTATCTTTACAATTATCTTTTGTCCCCTGAGGCAAAACTGGTTTGTGCATGTCCATGCTGACCGTAGTAACCTGATGACATCATTCATTTTAATTGGAAAAACTATGTTGCACACCCGATTTATCACCATAGATGTCAGTAATAATGCAGTATTAAGGAAGAGGGAATATTTTCTTTATTTGGGCAAGAACAGGTGCGAAATGGTCTTTGTAATCTTGAATTATTTAAGCAGTATATACAGTAATAGTTGCTTGATAACTCATTTGGTGCCATTATGGATACATATAGTACGGTTGCCTTGTTTTTTATTGTATACAGTTTTTTTGTGACATTCTTGTTTATGGCATGGAGCCACATATTTACCGAATGTGCATCTATGAGAAAACAAAACAAAAAATATTTTATACTTATGGTTGTGCTTTGTTTACAGAAGATGAATTGCAACTACACTAACAACATAACCCATCCTGGCTTGACTTTGAGTTAAGTATTGTTAAATTACGTGTATCATAGAGTTGAAACTCCTGTTCAGGATCAGGAGGTCCATCATATTTTCTTTAAACTGTGTTAAGTCTCTTTCCTGATGAACTGTGAATTGTTTACACATAAATAGAACAATATTAGTTTTGCTCATTACTGTTACACTTCCAGTTGGTTATCCCCAGTTGGTGTGGGGGAGCACAGGGGTAGTAGATTCTGTGCTTTTTCTCTAAAACAAAGCTCTTGACTGAAGATGATGACTGGGTTAAAGAAGGGAAAATGGGGATCTCTGGTAACCTCAACTGTTGCCACAGCAGAGGTCCTGTTTCCTGATCATCCTTCTCTAGAAGTGAAGTTCTCAGGCTCCTTAGCATTTACAACTTTTAACTTCTGTCCTGTTCCATTCCATGTGATTTTCTCCCAGTATTTTTGCCATGCTGATAAAACTTTTCATGTCTGTCCAACTTTTGCCTTCAGCTCTTTCAGTTGTCTTGATGTAGTCCTTCTCTTTTTTTTTGCCCTCAGCTATCTAAGTTGTTCCTTGCAGTACCTCAGCAAAATCTTAATCCCCAGCCAGCATCTTCTGCTTTTTGAGTAGTCCCTAATTTAGGAGCTTTCATCCTGGTTGCATCTATTGGATTCTTCCATTCCTCTGCCTCCCTTTATGTTCCCACTGGCTGCTGGTAGTCAGGGGTGCCGTAGCCAGTTAGACTTTCACAACAGGGCAAAAAGGGTAACTCCAGTTGTTGCTATGGCAAGGATTTTTTAAAAATCTGTAGGAATGTAGTGCAAAAGCAGGGAAATAATTGTGTTGAGAGGCAAGGACAGAATGTGAAGCCATAGAGATTCAGAGAAACCTCTAGTAACAGAGATGCCATAAAAATGTTAAAATCAAGTAATTTTTAAGTAATTTTCTGACTTAAAAACAACCAAACCTGTAATGGATTTTTGTAGTCTTCACTGTAGCAATCCCTGACTGAAGCCAAGCTTGCAAAGTTAACCTGAAATGCCATGGCAACTCAGTTCTATAAGCTGTAGGTGCAGGAGGGGCTAAAAATTATACATACACCTGTGAGGTTACATTGACTCTTAAAAGAGTGAGTTTATCTTTTTTGATGATCTTGTCAGTATCAATAAAATGGACACATAAACTTGAGATCATCTCCAGATCAGAAAGTAGTCACTCATGGCTAAGAAAACATCGCAGTTCGTGATAACTGTCAAGTATTGTGTTCCTTCCTTTCTTGATCTTTCTCCCTTGACTTTTTCTCTTAGGCCCCAGTCTGTATTGTGTGTGTGCTTATGTAGGCTTAGTGAACCCAAGAACGTGTAGAAGTAGTCTGCAGTTTTGGGACCTGATATTTTAAACTCTGTGGGTAGGATTAGCACAGTGTCAGTGTTACTGCAGTTGTTGAATTACTTGTACTATAATTGTGAGTAGTGTTAATACATGGCATTTATTATATCGTAACCAAAAAAAAAAGCTGTACAGTTGTTGCACTGTTATGGATTTTTAGATTTAAACTAAGTCAGTGTAGGTATTTCCTTATCTAGTCACTAGGTGTTGTCAGCTTTGGGGTTTCTGTGTGCTTAGGCTGAATCCATGGCATATTAGCATATACCATGGTTAATAGTAACACTAGTTTTGAAGAGATGCACATCCTTTCAATAATGAAGCTATTCAATAGCAAAATTGAGAAGTGTCCTCTCATCATCTTCAGAGCTCCACTGAGCTTGCTCAGTCCAGGGAAGTGTTTCTTGTGTTGATTTTTCTGTTGTTGGAGATCAGTCTTTATTTAGTAGCTTAAGCACATAGGTATCATTCTAGCTCATGCAGAACCTGATTTGTTGGCAGTTGCTGGAGACTGGGGGAAATGTATAGAGTACATATCTATACATATATATATCTATAGAGTAGTGTGTGTTTGCTCTGTCCTTGTACCATTTTACCATTTTTATTCTAGGCATTAGCTCATAGTTTGGACCTGTGTTGCTCAGGAGGGCAGAATTTTTGTCTACCTCTTATAAAGATCTTTATTTCATTACGCATTTAAAAAATCATGTTCTGCGTACTGTTTTAATCTGTCAACTTTCAGATAAAACTGTGATCAGAGAGGCAGATCAGCTTGCTACTGCTCACAATGCAACTGCAGGAGATGATGCTGGCATTGATGTGTAAGAGAAGGGTAGGAACATATGTACCTTTGGGAAGTGAGCAAGGAAGGGGGATCTGGGACTCTTTCAGCAGCAGCCAAAAGAGAAAACAGTCTAAACCACTTGCAGTTCTGCACTCTGATCAGACCAGGAATGAAGTCCCTTGAGAAATCAATGTCATCCTAAATTCAGAGGTCTCATTTCCCTCTCCCTCTCTCCGGTTCTGTGGTCTCTGATGCTAGTCAAACCTTTTGCTGAACTCGCTCAATTTGCTTAACCCAGGAGAAAAACTGTCAGGGTTTCTTTTTTTTTCTTACTGTGTTAATTTTCTGCTGTTTTGGTGAACTGAATTGGCTCATGGAGAGATCATTGGAGCAGTAGTGCTGGCAGAGATGTATGCTGAGGCAGGAAGGGCAGAAGACTTCTGTTCAGCTGTGGTCAGCTTTTTGACTGTCTTGAGCCATCTTGTGTTACTTTGCTCTTCAGCTTGAGGAGCTAAAGAGGAGAGAAAGTGAGTAGCAGATAAGGAATAAATCACAATGGCATGGAAGTGGTAGTTAAAGAGCTGCTTTTTTTTTTTTTTTCCTTCTACCTTAAGATTCTCTCAAGCCCTTTTAGCTTTTCTGGGTTTAGTAATGAAACTATGTTTTTTACACAGAACATGCCAATTGTGAAATTGATTGTTAAGTGATGTGGAAGGCAAATGTGTAAAGGATTTTGAAAGGGCAGCAGCCACAACCAGGAGCTCACCTGTTGTCTGTTTAACATTGATAGTTTAGTTTTGCTCTTGAGTGTTAAGTTCTTAACTTGATTTCTAAAGGCAGGTATACCACAGGAAATGTCACTTTAGACTTGATTTGTTTCTTCAGAGTCCTTTTCTAGTAGTTAACTACTGGCTGACACTGGAGACAAGGTCCAGAATAACTGGATCTTACTACTTTTTTATTTTGAAAGACTGGCAGAAGCTAGTAAAATGCTATTACTTCTATTTAAGGGGCGGAGGGGGTGCTGCGTCTTGGCGTAGATTTCTACCTCATGATCCACGAAAAAATAACTAAGGAAAGCAAGCTTATTGTCAGTAGATTCAAACCAATTTATCTGGGAGTCTTCACTTCCATTGAACATTTATGTGGAGTTCTGAAGGCTGAAAAGAGCTGTTGTAAATGCAGATGTGAAGTATGAGAATAAGCTAATTATAGTTGCTTGCATTTTTTTAGTCAGTTTATTTAACTTTGGGTCTCCAAGGAGAGAAAGGACTTGAGAATTTTTGCTGAGTAGATGTATTTTAAAAGGGGGGGGAAACATTAGTTGGTACCTTAATTATGTACAAGGTGCCTCATATCAAAAGCTCTTGAATACTTCCTGATATTCCATGGAACCATAACACTTGCTAGAAAGCAGAATGGGATGTGGAAACTCCTAACAAAATATATTTAAAAAAAAATGAAACTTTGTTACAGATTTTGCACCTGCCCCAACTGCAAAATATATTATATCATTTTTTAGACTGTAGCTGTATCTTTGTTCTACTTTTTTTAAATAAGGCTGTATCTTGAAACTCTAGGATGAAGACTGAAGTGTCAAGAAAGAACTTTGTGGTCAAAGGCATACTGAATGCACGTTGACTTTTAATGTCTA